>CM033742.1:38457921-38485607 GCA_019671005.1 Hibiscus mutabilis
GGTGAATTAAGTGGAAGGTGAGGTTAAAGCGATGGATTTCCGCTGCAACGACGCCGTTCCGACTGTAAATGATCGGAGAAGGATCTATAGTTTCGAAATTTTAGATCGGCGGTCGGATATGTAAAACGCCGGCGTTTCCTGACGGGTGAATTGGAGGGGAAGTGTAGAAGCAGATTTGATTGAGATCTATATGGAAGTGGATTCGGATCAACGGGTTAATGGATGGACCGGAAAACTGGAAATGGTTTTTTTTTTTGGTTGTTAGAGTTGAAACCCGGGAAGAAAACGGAAATTTTTTTATAGGAAGCTTGAAATGGTAGCGCTTGGAAGTTAACACGGATTTGCGAAGTGGTCAGATAAAAGTTAAAACTGCATTGATTGTATATCATTGCCCTAGATCTCTTCCCAATTTACAGCTTTACCACTCATAATTGATAATTTTATTAGAGAAAACCTTTAATACACATTTTGTGTAAATTTTAGTTTATATATATATTTTAGTTTTAGGGGTTAGGATTTAGTTTAGGGTTTATAGTTTAGGGGTTTAGGTTGTAGGGTTTAGTTTTTTAGGGTTTAGATTTAATTTTGATTTATATTAGAAATAGGCAGGCTTGTGTAAAATTTATTTTACACAACCTATGTATCAAATTTAAACTCATTTTATTAATATAACTATGAATATATTTATCGAGAAAAACTTTGATATACTGTTATTTTAAATTAAGTTTTAGGATTAGAGTTTGTTCAAAAAAAGATTTAAGATTAGAGTTTCAGACAAAAATCTCATGTCTTTTTTCGGTGTTTCTTTCTATACTCCAAGATTAAAAAAATAAAATTCTAAGTCATAACCTTAAATATTTAACCTTAAAAAATATATCATACCCCAAATTCTCTAAACTTTAATCCTAAATCCTAACCTTAAATCATAACCCTAAACTTCAAACCTAATTTTTTAATGCCGAAATATAAATAGGGCATCGAGAAGGGTTAGACGATTTCTATTCTAGAGTTTATAGTTTAGAATTTAGGGTGTTAGGAGTAAGATTTTAGGTTTTAGATTTTAAAAAAAAGTTGTGTAAAAAAAAATTATAAGGTCGTGTATCAAAATATAACTCATATTTATCGCCTTACTAAATCTTAATTTAGCCAACAATGCTATTATGGTAAGAAAAATGTAGACTCAAACATACTTAAATACATAATAAAATTTATTATTTATCAAAATGTTTTTCAAATAATATTTTAGATTAATATATTGAAAAGGTCGGTATCTCATATTTTTCAATATTTCGAAATTATTTCACTAAAAATATGATTTTGTGTAACATATGCCAAAATTATTTTTTTAACTGTTTAGACACCAACACCTATAAATGCTAAACTTTATCTTGTTTCTTATTTTATTTTTTACTTAATAATAATAAAATAGAGTTCGAAATTGTCATTATTGATTTACTCAATTTTTTAATATTATAAATTTGTTTTCTTTGAATAAAATTATCTATTTAAAATTAAAAATGGAAAAGATAATGGGAAGGGCAAATTGGAGAAGAGAGAAAATGCACATGATAAAGCAGCACGTTAAGCGTTTAGTCTCCCCTTCTCTCTCCTCTAACTGCGTGACCACGTGGCGAATTCTCTTGCAATGGGTATAGCAACCGTCTTTGTCGATGACCATCCAATGAGAAACGAAGATAATGTCACAAGTGTCAATGTTCGGCGCACGTGCGAAATTACTCCACCGGCCCAGCCCAAGGTGGCAAAGACTATAAACAAACAAACTAATTGATAAAATACATAATTGGTCAGTCAACTATTAACTTGTTTCTATTTAGGTCAGTCAACTAAATTATCTTTAGATATAGTCACTAACGTTACAAAAATTGACCAAAATTAATTTTGATTTAATAAATCATTAAGACCAAATAAACTATATTTATTTTAGTGACATGGTATAATAGTAATGTTATCTGTTTTGAAAAATTTACATATTATTTCAAAATTGTCATATATCTAAATAATTATAAATAATTTTAACTTTAATACTTGGAAAATAACAAATAACTCAAATTTTAAGCACACCTATTTTAAATATTAAAAATCAAAGAAAATAAGTTGAGACAATAATCAATTTACTTTTTTTAAGATCGGACAAAGAAAGAACTGTTGAAGAATAAATTTAAACATTTTAAAATGACTTCAATAAATGATAATTAATTTTAATTTTGTATTAAAAATAATTTATAAATAATAAATTAATAAATATCCTCAAATATGCATCGTCGTCGTCCCAAAAACCCAAGTATTTTCCCACCAAATACATTATATTCTTTTTCTTTTAACAAAATACATTATATTCTTTTAAAAAAAACTATAAATATTGGTCACAATTAACCAACTTCATGATGGTCTCATCAACCATCACCAACCCAATTTTCACATATCCCATCACAAACTTTAACCTTCAGTAAAGCTATCCAAACGAAAACAACAATTCTACAAATGCAAAAAATAAAACAAATAGAACATAAATAACTAAAAAACCAATTTATGTCTATTTGTTAAATCATTAATGTGATTTGAAAATGAGATGATTTTTATGGTTAGTGATGGAAATTTCCAATGTTCAAATCAATTTTTTAAGAAGATATCTAAATAATTTAATAATTCTAACCTTTGAGATGAAACTAAAAAAATATAATCCATTATTGATAAAATTTAGACTTTTTAAGATCAAATTTAAACAATTTAAAAATTTATTAAATGATTAAACTTTTACCTGTCAAACCCTGATCGTTTACAAATTTTATTATTTTATCTTTAATGGTAGTCGTCGTATCAAAAACCCAATGTTTTTGACTAAATTGAAAAAATTTGTTCAATTTTTAAAAAAAACATTATATTTTTTGGGTGACCAAACTTTATACACATAAAGTTTACCCTAAAATAAATATAAAAAGGGTTTTAGTACACGAAAACCACTAAATTTTAGGTTTTGGTTTAGATTTTAAGATTAGTTTTAAAATTTACTGTTATAGGGTTTAAGGTTTAAAATTAGTTTTTAGGGTTAGGAAACTTTAATTTAAGATTTAAATTTTTTTAGTGTAAAGGCATCAAAGCGTTTGTGTACTAAAACGATGTCGTTTTGGTTTAGGGTTTACATCACCCAGTGTTATAATTGAACCTTTATTAAAATTGAATGATATAATTGAACCTTTTATTAAAGTTCAGTTATAATTGAAAATTTTATTAAAGTTCAGTTATAATTGAAAAATTTATTAAAGTTCAATGGTATAATCAAACATTTTAATAAAATTTAAATTTTAAATATTTTAAATTTTTTCTCTTAAACTTTTTAATATTTTTTTAAATCTCTAAAATTATTAAAATTTTAAAAACCCTTAAATTTTTTGGTCTTTTTGTTTATGTCTTTAATTTTTAAAAAGTTTAATGCCCCTCTCAAAGGTTTTACTCCAATTTCTGATTGTCTCATCAACGTCACCAACCCAAATTTACATATCCATCAGAAAATTTAACCTTTTAGGTAAAGTTTGTAAACTAGAAAACAACAATTCTACAAATGCAAAAATAAAACAAATAGAAGATAAATAACTATAAAAACCCAATAGATATCTATTGCACCACTTTCAATGTAATTTGAAAATGAGATGATGAAAATGGTTAGTGGTGGAAAGGTTCCAATGTTCAATGTTCTTTTAAGAAGATGGTGAATGTGATAGGGAAATATCTGATTTTTTTGGGATGATAATGATAATGTGTTTAAAGGATCAAATTGATAAAATTTATAAATTTATTAAATGATTAAGTTTATTTAGAGGATTTAATTGATCCTTTTCTATTTAATTTACAATTTAATGGTTCAAAATATTTACTTTGTATATTTTAGGGTTTCAAGTTTAGATTAAATTGAAAAAAAATAGTTCAATGACTAAAATAGAAACATACTAATAGTTGAGTGACCAAATATATGTGGTTTACCCTAAAATAAATATAAAAAAAGTTAATTAACTGATCTTTGTGTCTCCATGCCTTGGCGTCCAGCAAAGGATGACGCGGACTCGGAGGTGGGCCCCTATGATTTCTGCTCCCTTTCACGTGACCATGCAGTTTAGCGTGACGATAGATAAGGTGGGGTTATAGCCCTTAGGTTCGTTTGTATCGAGAAAAGTAATTTACGGAAAATTACACTTTGAAAATGAGTTTATTTTGTAGGGAAAATTTATATCAGCAGCAGTAAAAATAAATTTTTTTTTATAAGTGTTTTAATTTTAAGGTATAGGGATTTAGTTTAATATTTAGAGCTTTAAGTGTATAAGTTTATAATTAAAATTTATGGTTTAATATTAGAATTTAGGGTTTAGATATTAACATTTAGTTTTAAAGTAATATATTTATGGATTTAGGTTTTAAGCAATAAAACCTAAAATTTAACTCTAAACCCTATATTCTAACCACTCTCTCTAAATTCAAAATCGCTCACTAAAACCCCTAAACACTAGACCAAAATAAAATTCATAAATACTAAAACTAAGGTGTTTCGCTTGTGTATGGAATAATTACCTATTTTATAAATATAAATATATATTAGCATAAATATGAATATATTTTTAAAATAATTATATCACAAGTAAGTACTTAAAATATATCAAATTTTTATATAAATACTTAGAGTATTTTTTATCAAAATAAATATTTAAAAGTAAATTAACTTTTTGCCTAAAGTATTTTTTTGTCAAAGTAGACAATAAAATATATAATTTTTTCATCTAAGTGACTAAAATGTTTTTTAATCAAAATCACGTGTCAATTTTTAAAATTTTAGATAAAAAGATGATATTAAGTACCTAGATAAAAAAATAATATAATTTAAGTACTTACTTTAACAAAAAATTTAGGTACTTAAATAAAAAATTGATATACTTTATGTACTTATTTATGATATAAGCTTTTTAAAAATAAATTATATACATAGGATATGTCATATGACTAATGTTATTTTTTTTACAAATAATAGTAGTTAGTGTTATTAAATAAAGAGAAAATGTATAAAATTACAAAAAAAGTATAAAAAATACAAAATAGGAGCAAAATTTCCCTTCTTCTCCTCTTAAGTAAAAATTGTCAAAAATATACTAATAGACTAATCGAGATATTTCTCAAAAATCGTCATAGTACACAAACTAGTCCTTAAAAATAAAATAAGACTAAACAAAGAAGGGTTAAAAATTCAAACAAATAACTCAAATAAATAATATATACGAAACAAATATTATTGTTGGCGATAAATGATAAACATCATCAACATGAACATAAAAATACATACAACAATGATAGCTCGTTGACAAACTAATATAATCACAATTCAACTGCAATATATCTTCGGTTATTGCGAACATCTATCAAAATCCAACTTGAGGGTCCAAAGAATGGATAAATCGATAAAATAACATAATAAATGTAATATGGAGAGACGCCGTCAAGTCTAACTCTAAAAAAAAAAAAAGAAACGTGCCACAAGAACAAAAAAATTATCTACAATTTTATGCAAAAAACTAATTAAATAAAATAGAAATAATATAAAGTCTAGAAAGAATGAAAAAAAGAAAGGAAAAAATTTGACGAACGACTACTAATCTAAGGTTAATACCATCATCAGTGTTGAAAAAATATAAGGGAAATAAAATAAGAGCAACACAAGAAAGAAAAGAAGAACAAAACATTTAGAGTTTAGGATTAATGTTATTTTTTAACAATTTTAAGGTGATTATAAGGTAGTATTTGTTTTAACTTTATGACTAATGTTATTTAAATATTATTATATAAAATATTTTTAACTACTTTTGTTACTTTTTAGAAATTTATGTTTTAAAAGAGAAATGTCAAATCTCAACAGTTAAAAATGATAGATCTTTGAAGTGGTTTCAGTGAAAAAAATGATAATGTTTATCATAAGAGATTCGAGTTCGAGCACATGTGTATATCTTATCAAAGGGTTAAGAAAAAATATATATAAATACTATAATGTAATCATACCAATATTATTAAAAAATGATAGATCTTTAATTAACTATTAGTTAATTTAACATGACGAGACACTAAAACTCTTACACAACGTCTAAGTTTTAAATTCTGATATTATGAATTAAACAAACTTGGTTGGGGTAGAAGTCTCTATTATGGATCTTTGCAGTATCCTATTCTAATTAGTCGACCCATTAACAAGATACCGATGGTTATAAAAAAGTGATAATTCTTTGTTTCCCCTTTTTAACTGATATGAATTAATTGTACTAGACATCTTCAAACTACGTCTAAATTCTGAATTGGTCCTTAATTTTTAGAATGTTCTAATTGACTCGACTATTAATATTGTTTCAATTAGGTTATTTTATCGCTTTAGTATTCAAATTGAGCATTAAATGTCAACTTGATCTAACATGGAGCATATTTAAAATGCACTTAATAAAATTAAACAAATGTGCACATATTGTATGGATAGTTTGTATCTCACATAAAAAAATTGTGTTATTAAATTTAATAAGATTATTTATTTTCTAACGTATTAAATTTGTCAACAACTTCTAGAACAGACAGTTAAAAGCTCTCGATTAACATCTTGCTCTCTCTTAGGTTGTGAGTTTAATACTCATTAGTAGCAAAATCCCCCTCCCGTCCCTTAGTTAGAAACTGTTAAAAAAATCAAATCTAAATTGACACTCAAAGCCCAAGCTAATGGTCAGACTCGCAGAAAGATTTGACTAAAACAGTATTAGTAGTTTAAGGACTCAAATAATTATATTTTAAAAAATTATATCTATTTTTTATAATCACATGTATCTAAGTAAAGATGTAATTTTTTGTTTTAATTAAAAAAATTAGGTCTTTCTCAAATTTTAGGATATTTTTAACGAAAAAAATGACTTTTTATTGATTTAGAATTTGGTTTTGGTGAGTCAATATATTTTGTTATTTTTTATTTTTATACTTTTAAAGGGGTAAAAAAGAAAAAGATTGGTCAAAAGTCAAATTTATGTTTGATATGTCTTGTGACTTGTAATTTCCTTTTCTACCCTTCTCCGAGAATCCGCTAAAAAGAAATCAATTGCGTGAACATCATGGAATTTCCTTGAATTATATTACAATTTTTCTTTAGAATTATTAGAAATCTCTGCATTTTTTAATTTTCTAAATTAAAGTATTCTCTCTTTTTTTGAAAAAAAAATATTTTAAGAAACCAAATGGAACTGTTATTTGCTAAATCGTTATTGCTCTATAAAATAAATTCAAACTCTAAACTTCATTAAACCAAATTATAAAATAACAAAGAGAGCACTCATATATATATATATATATTAATTCTACCTCATTCACTCTCTGAGAAAATATTTTTTAAAAAAATTAATAAATTTTATTAAAAACAATTATATCCTTAAAATAAATTAGTTAACAGTTAATAAATTTAAGGAATTTAATTGTTTTTTAACTATAAAATTAAATTACTATAAATTTAAGGGATTTTCAAAATTTGTGGCCCACCTAAATAAATTTTAGTAATGGATAATTATTTTATCGTTAATTACATTAACTAATTCAAAAATTAAACTATTCAAGAATTAAGAGTTACCTATACATGACAAAGATATAAATACATATAAGGAATTATGGTTATAGTGTGGTGGTAATTCATAGTTGAGAGTTTGATTAGAGATGGACACTGATCGAGTGAACTTTTTGGCTCCTCTAATTTTGACATGGCGTTTGATGTATTTCACTCAATTCGAATCCGGCTCGAAATATTAGGGTAACAAATTCACCTCTGACCTGAAAATAAAAAGTAGAGAGATATTATAGTATTATCCCTAAATATATAAAGAAAATCATATTATTATCTCTATTATGTAAGAAAATTTTCACCCTAAATCCGATTAGATCCGACTTTATAATTCTCAAAACCAAACCTGAACTCAAATAAAAAATGACTATAAGATCAAATTATGTCAGGTCAAAACCCGTCGAGCTCGAATAATTTAACAATCCCCAAGTTTGATTCACTTTTATAGAAATGAAGCATATTTGATTACCAATTTTAATTTCACATCATTTATTTAAATTTATATCTCATAAACTAACAATTTTTGAATAAATTATATTTTGATACACACGTAAATAAAATTTATACAACCCTTTAGATTTAGAGCGTACCATCTAAAATCTAAATCTTAAATCACATACCCTAAACCATAAACTCTAAACTAAATTTCTAAATTTTAAAATAATTTTTTTTGTATAAATTAAATTTTAAACAAACTCATGTATCGAAGTTCTTTTTTTTAGTCATTAAAAAATAATCATTTTACTAACCTACGGAACCTTTATACTCATTTTCCCTATATTTTTCTAAACAAGCTTGCGTATCAAACTTTACATAAACTTACTATTTTTACCTAATTTAAATCACGAGAACAACTTTATCATGAGCCCTATAACCTTTCAAACTGTGATGAAAAATTATATCCAAGGTAAAAAAATGCTAAAAATTTTAAATCTTACTGGCAAAAGCTGGTATAAAATGATATTGCCGACGAGGAATTTGTGGGCGAACGTGGAGGAGAAAACAAGAAAGGTCTTGGCGGAATCGGCAAAGATTGAAGGGTTCCTTGTAACATCTCCAGCACTTTCGTCATCGATGGTCGGTCCGACGGATTAGTTTGAATGCACCATATGCTCATTATGATCATCTTCTTAGTTATTTCTTCATCATCTACTGTAATTCCTTCGAGATTGAATGCTTCTTGTTGGAGATGTTGGTAAATCCATGAAGGGAAGTTCAGTTCACTTGTTATCGACCCTCCGAACTGAGCGTTTTCCTTTGCTCCGACCATTTCGAGCACCATCATTCCGTAGCTGTAAACATCGGATTTGTAAGAAACCCCCCCGAAGTTTCGACAGAATAGTTCTGGAGCAATGTATCCTATTGTTCCCCGAGCTGTTATAGATGAAAGAATGCTTTCTTTCCGCTCGCATAACTTAGCGAGACCAAAATCCGAAATCTTGGGGACGAAGTTATCGTCTAGAAGGACGTTATGAGGTTTGATGTCCAAGTGTAAGATTCTTGTGTTACATCCTTGATGGAGATATTCTAGTCCTCTAGCAATCCCGACCGCGATTTCAAACAATGTTTTCTGATCTAGCACATGAAATTGATCCGGTGATCCACGACAATAGATGAATTTATCCAATGATCCATTCGCCATGAATTCATACATCAGAGCTCTCATCGAATTCTCGTAGCAAAATCCAAGAAATGTCACTACATTGACATGGGAAGTTCGACTAATACTCGCGACTTCGTTAATAAATCCCTCTCCGTCCCCCCTCGATTCACTCAGGACTTTAACAGCAACGAGACGACCGTCAGGCAACTTACCTCTATAGAC
This sequence comes from Hibiscus mutabilis, assembly GCA_019671005.1. Taxonomy (NCBI): domain Eukaryota; kingdom Viridiplantae; phylum Streptophyta; class Magnoliopsida; order Malvales; family Malvaceae; genus Hibiscus; species Hibiscus mutabilis. The sequence goes on from CM033742.1 coordinate 38,467,380, forward strand.
AGTGCCGAACCCGCCTTCCCCGAGCTTGTCTTTGAATGACTTGGTGATTTTCTTGATGTCCGAATAAGAATATCGTTTCGGAGCAAGATCTGAACCGTATCTCATGATGAATGCCTCAATCCTTTCGCTGTTCTTCCTTTTATTTTTGTGCAAATTCATCAGCATTCCACTCGACAACGATCCTTTCTTAAGCCTCAAGGCAAAAATCACAAGGCAAACCACCATAGCAGTAGCCCCAACCACTGCAAACCCTGTTTTAAATGAATGGCCCAATCAGCTTAGAAATTTTAGTTGATTTTCATTCTTTCAAATATGATTAAGATAAAGATTAATATCAAATAAGTTCTGGAATATTACCTATGATTAGTTTAATCTTCAAACTGGCACCTTTAGATGACCCTGTAATATAAAACACAAGAAATTAATATCAAAGGCAAGCATGTTACTTAAGAATAATATGTTACTTATCTGTCAGCTTTAGATTTGATGCTTTCACACAATTATATTTAAGAAGTGACCGATGGGTAGGGATGTCAGTGAGACGTGTTTCATGGCGATTCGTCCTAATTCGCATCCAATTAAGTAGAGACGAATATAATACTTTTAAATTTTATACTCAAGTAAATTATTAGACAAGATATAGATGAAAGTTCTTGATGGGACGGATGTAAAGGGAGCACCCTACATCAGCCCCGCCCAATTAGCATTCATACAGACAGCACAGCTGATTGAATACTATGTTTCTGCGTTTCTATTTTTATAATAATAACAATCAATTTTCTCCATATCGATGGTTTTGATGTATGCCACCAAACCACTGAAGAGCTAAAAAAAATTCCATGCGAAGTTCATTATTTTACTATATAGCCAATGGATTGGCAAACCCCAGACTTTGACTCACATGGTTGAAAAAAGTTGCAGGTTTTAGAGAATTGTAAGTTCTTTTTTTCCAGGGAAAAGAAAACCCACCAAGGAATTTCCAAAACTTGACTAATTCAATCAACAAAACTAAGAAAAAAGAAAGAAAATCTGTGTTTTTAGTGCATACCTGACAGAAAACAAGTTGATGCATCAGTATGATCTGGGCAATAACAAGTGAACTGATTCAAGCTCTTATTGTACATACACCTCCCACCAGAACCACTTCATTCCTCACATTTGGAAGCAATTTTTTCATCCTATTTCAGCCCAAATCCATTACCAAGTGGCAAAATCAGAGTATCTGGAGCTGGTTTGCTCTTAATTGTCTCAACTGCAGTATAAAAAGCTGGAACAATCACATTGCTAGAACAAGATCCCAGCCCATCTTTAATTCCATCAGAAAGGTTACCAAAAACAGATGCTATAACATAGTAATTCACCAAATCTGTTCCATTGCTGCTGCTGCTGCTGCAGTTGAACCGAGTTGGAAACCCTGCAGATATGCCAGAAATCAAAGGGCAGCCATAGTACAACGTTATGTTATCGAGATTCCAAGCGTAATTCAACAGGTTGAAGTCCAAGGTGGTGTTGGAAAGGGCTTGGGACAAAGGGTTTGCAGATAATCCGTTCTTGCAACCGTGAAAGCTTGTAAATCGAGGTTGATTTCGATGACTTTGTAACTTACAGACATGATTGAAATTCGGGTTTCTTCGGTTTCAAGGCAGGTCAGTTTCAGCTCCGGTTGCCCGCAATTCTCAGGCCGGTCACCTCCCCAGAAAGGGTAGCTGATGTTCCTTATGTTCCCACAATGGAATTGTTTGCTACAGACCGAATAGTTTTCATTGCTTGGACTTAATGAAGCTGGAACTAGAACTGATAAAATGATGACGGTGAAGAAAACCAGTAGCTTAGGAGAGAATTTGGCAAGTATTTTCATATTGAAATAAGAAAAATAGAAAATTACATATGAATGAAATGAAAAACTGAAATACTATGAATGTTTTGAAGATAAAGAAGCTCTTAAATGATTCTAATCACTTGGAAGAAGTTAATTGAAACTTTCCCCATTTTCTTTTATTATGATTAATAGTTGGACTGAAAGTGTGGTGTGGTTCATATTTTTTTTCTGGTTTTTTCTTCATTTTTGTTAATGTTGATGGAGCCTTAATGATGGTCCATATTTTTTCTCTAGTTTTCCAAGTTAAAATCTGTAATAATGGCTGCCAAGAAAGAGTAAATGATTCCAAGCTTTGAAAAATTGAACAAAACTACCTAACCAGTAAAAAATAGACTACATGACTTAAAGCTTCATTATTCAAGATTCGAACTTGTTTTAACACGCTTTTTATGTAGATTATATATTGCATTACAATATAATTAATATTAACATATTATCAAATTTAGGAGTTAATGTTTAGTTAAGAGTTTAGGCTGTAAAGTGTAGAAGGTTTAGAATTTAGGGTATTAGGATTTTAGGTTTTAGATATTAAAAAAGAGGTAAAAAAATTACACGAAATATGTATCAAAATATAACATTACAACCTTTAATATTAATATACTACACCAACTATTTAAAGGGAACAATGGAGCAGCTGGATTGGATGGGTCACCTCTATAATAAATCTATGTAATATCTAATTTATATTAATCAATTAATAAATTAAATAATAATGATTATACCACGTGTAAGTTCAAATTAGTTTTGCTTACAAATATTTTGTACTTGCAAGTAATTAGATTCTCAATCTTGAAATCTTCTGTCTAAATACAAGTGCCAAAACTAGGTGCTTGCTTTTTGAGAAAAAAAATCAAAAGTCGAACAGATACTATTTCTAGTTAAATATTGAATCAATGGTTTAACTATAATTTATATTTTAAAAGCACTTGATATTAAAAGTATGTAAAATCATTTCTTTATCATGTTCATATAATATTTAGTTAGATGTTCAATAATTTTCTCTTTATTCTACAATATATCAGACCGGAAACCAACCCTCTGATACTTGATCAGAGCCGGCCGACCAACCATATCAGGTTTTCTCATCCACGCCTCCTGCCCAGGTCATCTCTGTGCCAAAGAGAAGCAGCATAGAGATGCACAAGATATATTGTACACAGACGCGCGTTTGACAGTTTCGTTGAGAGGTATAAACTGAAGTAACAGAAGACGAAACTAGCAGAGAAAATGATACTTTCATTTCATATGCAAAACTTGGCCAAATGTGCACAAATGGATCATGGATCCTAGTTGATGTTCATTGTCATAATGGCAATAAACCCTTTTCTGCATCTTTAACGAAGCATCATACGAAGCAGAATAGGAAAAGTACAGTCGCATAATGCAAATGCCAAGCTAGTTTTAGCATTACAATAGGAAGCATTCATAATGTAACAACAATTGGAGGGACTTGTGGGCTTATCTGATACTGGTCTTCGATATTTTATCGGCTTCAACTTTGCTCATTTGCCCATGTGGGTTAAGATCCTGCTGATCAAAGCTTCTTTCTTCCCACTAACAGGAAGGTTGTGAGCAGTTAAGTAATTCTTCAAAGCTGCTACTTAAATTGTTCAACTGCAAAACGAGGAATAAATGAGTAAGAGATAAACTTCAAAGCCTGCACGGTTTCGCTGGGTGACGTAATGCAAGATTAAAGGAAATTATGAAATAGGCTTTTAATATGCTTGAGGAATTAAAATATTGAAGAGAATGAAATATTATGATTGCTACAATATCTATAATCTCATACACAGGAAAATTATTTTTTTCTTCTGAATATCATTTACATGAACAAATTACCCTAGTTCTTTTTTAGGGCCTCAAATCCTAATTTGTACAATCTCCCTCAAATTTAGTTCAAAAGAATCCATTTTGATGACTAGAAGAAATTAAAAGCATTATTGAAACACAGATAAAACACATAGATTTCACCTGCCCCTTTTCTGCAAGGTCACCCCAATCAAAATCCTTGGCTGCATTTTCTGCAATTGCTTTACGTTTTCTAGAGGCTTCACCCGCTTTTTCTTTGCCTAAATTGTCACTTTTTTTATAGTTATCAAAACCTTCTAGAATGGGATGAAGAATGATGAGTTGGTAGAAAACAAAGACCAGAACGGGATGAAAGAATTTAAGAATACAAGCTAAATCCTATTACCTAGCCAAACCTTCCTCATCAGGTGCCGTCTCATCAATGGTCTCAGGAATATCGTCTTCGTCTAAAGCTAGAGCCTGCAATACCGCATAATGTCTCTGCAAAGCTGAAATAGTGACCGAGTCAACAAAGTGTAACACAAGAACAAGATCAACAACTTGGCAGTTCACTTTAAGGAGGGAAAAAGTTTGATACCTCCGAATTTATTATTATCAAACCTTAATTACTCACATTGCTTGAAAAAAATGGAAACCAATACTATTTGACAAGAGGTAATTACATAAACTTGCACATATAGAAGAAACAATCAACTGAAATTATATCAATTCATGATTTAACCTTGTCAACATATGTTTTAATATTCAGGACTGTAAGCAAATTCAGTTCCTTGACATAACTCTAGAGAAACTGATGTGTATTATGATTCATAACTTCAATCGTGTTGAAACAGAAGTATAGCTTTTCACGCGCTTGGAACCATTCTAACATTCCAACATTCCAGGGTAACAGCATATTAAATCAATTATTGATTTTTCATACGACTGGAAATGAACAGTCTGTGAATCTATGCAATAGAATGATGGCATATAAGTAAAACATAACAGCTTACCAGGGTTAGCAAATTGGAGAGTGGAAAAATCCTTCACGTAAATACGTTTTATTAAAGCAGCAGCTTTTTGAATTTGATCCTCATCAGCTCGAGGTGCATCATCTTCTGTATCTGGAAAAATCTGAGAAACACCCCCACTATCAGTGATAGCACAACTTGAAAATCTTTTAGCATAAACTCATAAATATTTCCTTGCCTCTTCCTCATCTCTGATGTCATCAGAGTATGGAAGGTATATCATGTGCATTCCAGGCGGCTCCACTTGAGCACCAGCACTAGTAACCTCATCCTGTGAAGTTTCAAGAAGATTAATAAACCGTCACAATTGTCTCTATAAACAAAAATGTAAGGAAGGAAAAAGTCCCATTTTATCCTTCAATTTTGAATAGCATAATTTGCAATTCTAATTGTGTCATGTGTCGGAGAGCATAAGTCCACTATGGTGCTTATATTATCTCATCATTTAATGATAAGGGAAAACATAAACAAATAATAAGTTGACAACATATAGCAAGACAAACAATAAAAAACAATTTCCTAACTACAGACTTTCACATGAATGACTAGACCAGATGCATTAGTCAAAGGTGTAACAGATATCTTACCTGGGCAACTAAGGCAACTAATTGAGGATGAGATGCAGCCCCATAAAATGCAACTGCAAAACTGCAATGATGCAAAAACAACACTTAAATATTATGCACCAGCAACAAGAACAATAATACGTTATCAACTTCTTGGAGCTTCAGTTTGAAAAACAACAGTAGACCAGCACATAGAAGGTGAAGTTGCAAAATACTAACCGCTTGAGCCGTAGCATAGACCTGTTCAATGCAATGCAATGAAAACACTAGTGCTACCAACCACTTCCTATATTGGACAAGCAGCAAAAGTTTTAGTTATTCTAAAAAAAAAAACTGAAAGAAGCAAGTTTCATTAAAGATAAGGACAACAAGTAACAAACATAAGCCTGCATAGGTGTATCCACATCATAATACCAGCTCTCATCTTACAGCATCATCTGCTGCAACTAATTAACCTGAATATAAGCAGGTTAGTTTTGATTCCTAAAGATGATAATTTAAACTCATTCACAAAACATAGAGGCCAATTAGAAAACACAATCTGCACTTTAAAATTGAACTAAGCTTGGACCACCCATGTGCCCCTAATATGTTCACCTATGTTGAAAATATGCTTTATGAGGAGTACATATTGTAAACCTTGGCCCTCATTTGAGGATATCTTACAAAAGGTTTAAGTGGGAGCTTATTGAAGGTCAGTAGGATGGATACAGAAAAACTAGTGCTCTTAGCTAAACACTAAATATCTCAGCATATCTTTTTACAAGCAGCAATTTAATCACATTATCTATTCAAATATAAAGAAAACAGAACCAAACTCAGGACATATCTGCCAGATTTTGATTTGATAAACTCTTCGCCACCAGATCCTATTATTTTAAAGAAGGAACCACAGCTAAATCTGCCAAACAATCATCTATATATATATATATGTCAAATATTAAAGTTCTTTGGAAAGAACTGCACGGCCTTTGAAAAACTTTTTCATTTTATTAATGCAGGCTTTTATGTTTAGGAGAACATGTTCTCATTGACTATCTTCTGCCTTGTTGAAAATTAACTCATTTTCCTTTTTTTCTCATGATTGCATTAGCGTTCCATTCATTTACAGAAAACACAAAGCAATAGATTTACTATTATAATTCCAATAAACTTGTCATCCATTATTTGATAAAGCAGTCCCAATCAAGATTATCTTTCAATGTAAAATGATTGTAGTATATCACACTTGGCTTTCCTAATATCAAATAATTGGAAGGGAGAAATATAAAGTACGGAAGAATAACTGTCAACAACTCAACATTTAAAAAAACAAACAAGATCAAGAGTAAAACAAATGCAAAAAATTTCAAGAAATATCATTCGAGGAAAACTCAACCTGGTCACTGGGGTATACAAACGTGGACGGTCTCAAATTGTGGTAATCTTTTAAGCAACTTAATGGCTTGAATCCAAGAAGACAAAGGCGTCCAGGTGATATTCTTTTTATGTCAGTTATTTCCTCTGGTGAAAACTTGACATTCTCACTGAAAAATCAGGGTTGCAAAGGGGAGGAGGGTTGATTCAGAAAGAGTTGTAGAAAAATAAACTAAAATATTAATAAAGTACAACTGTACAACTTATGAACAGATATCAAAGTCTTAAACTATATTATTCCCTGACAATCAATAACCCAACCATAATGGTGACAGGAAGTTCCCCCAAAACCAGATAACTTTTTTTAACCCTGATGGACCAACAACACAAGCATTAGACCAATAGTATGATACTCTACACTGGAAAACTGCTTTCATTAATCGAGAATGTATGCTGCCATGTTGGCCACCGTAATATGTGTCACCAATATTATAAATTAAAAAATGACAACTTTATCTTTAACCTTTTGATGAATCATTTTCTATTAGAAAAAGGCTTTTGGCATATCAAATAACATATGAAGAAATATCTTGTATAGCCTCTTGAATAAATTCGTCCCCTATCATCCCAATATCAGAAGCAAATCTAATAAAATGAAGAAAAGGGATATATTATATTATAATTTCTTACAGAAAATAAAATAAAAAAAAATGTCATATTATGCTCAATCTCCTAATAAGGTCAACATCCAATAAGAATTAACTCTAATATTTTACATGTAACTGAGAGGAAATACAATGTCATAGTATTGTCATAGTATATTCAATCTGCTAATAAGGTCAACATCCGGTAAGAATTAACTCCAATATTTTACATGTAACTGGACACATGCATGCAGCTTTCAATGTTTAACAAGCATAATATATTCCCTTAATTTGTTAGATAAAGAACTATAAATAATAGCTATGCTTACTTTCTGTAGGGCTGAAAAAGTTTTGGACGTTCCTGAATCAGTGCACCAGTATCCTCACAGATCAAAGATCTTTCAATCTGCACCATATCATTAAAATAATTAACTAAAATTTATGAGAGACAGCTTCAGTTGGACATCTGGAAAAAGAAAGATCAAATCAAAATGGGTCAACATGAGCAGTATACTTGTCGATGACATTTCTTTCTACCTACTTATTAATATGTGCGTGTGCGTGTATGTGTGTATGTTGTGTTGCAATGCAGAGAAGCAAGGATTTCATTAAGGGAAATGATAGAAACTTTCTTCTCAGCAAAAACTATTAACCAACTCATACCGCTTAATATAAAACACATTCTTTCTTCTACTCCAATTAGAAAACTATACAGAACTCTAATGATATCTTACTCTATAGTTTATATTACATATATAAAACAGAACAAGGAACCACTCAGTTAGATTAAAATCACTCACAGATATCCTAAGAAAAGGGGAGGAAGCTGAGCATGAGAGAGAGACAGAGAGAGAAGTTTTGCAAGATGCAGAAAAAAAGGAACATAAAGAAGATAAAAGCTTAGAATAGAACCAACGCTCCAAATAAAACTTAGATAAAAGTGCTTATGAATGTATAAATGCTTGCTGCCTATTGCCACACATAGCACATATATTTTCAGAATTACCAAATTTTAAGATCCTATGTCCTATCTGAGACATAAAAAGACAACTTGTAATTACCTTTAAAGGATGGTTTGTGACAGAATCAAGCCACATAATTGCCCCTAGGAACATAGGAAAATGAGGGGAAAGTTAACTGGTATGGTACCTGACATCCAAAATTCAAATAGAACATGGAGAATTGTCTACCTGGAACTGTGGGGCGAATTAGAGCATAAGTATTCAGCTCAATTGACAATCCGTCGTCAATATGAAATTCAATCTTTCTAACTACCCGCTTTGTGAACATACGCTTTCTCAGTTGATCTTTCATGTCTTCCAATCTGGATTTAGATTATGAACATATCCATAGAATGGAATGTCAGACTAGATTATGAGCATTTAAAAAAAATGTTTGCAGTCAGAAGAAGTGTGAGTTAGATGTAAGCAGAAAGTAGCCACCTCCGCTGTCATAAGAAGAAAGGAGGGTGGAACTCGTAATTTATCATCAAACAATAAATCTCATCATAGCTCGTGCTGTATGTTTGAGCATGACCAACTCATTGTTACAATCAATACAATCTAATTTCATAACAACATTGTGACCACTGACCAACATGCATTTATACCAATGCACAAGATAGTGACTCCCTTGTGACTTTGAGTTCACTTGATGGCAATAGTAATTGTATAAAAGTGATGACATTAATGTTATAAAAACCATAAATACATACTTCTGGCTGGCAGACTGCGTAAATTGAGAAAGATCTTGACCATCCAACCCAATCAAATCCTGAAAGAAATAAAAGATCATTATCCGAAGAAAATATAAAAACCACCCGTTCAATCTGCACAGGAAAACACAAGAAGAACAAATGAGCGTACAGCATAGAAAACAGAAACATTGAACTCTGAATCTGGACGACTCAAGGGGAGAAGTTCGATTGAGATTCCGAGATCTTGTGCATCCTGGAGAGAAACAATAAGAGAGGGGTAACATTGTAATGAAAATAAATCTCAATGCACTCAGAATACTAAACCACTTAGCATGTGCAACTTTATATTTATTTTACTTTAGCTCGCTGCAATGTAGTTCTTGTCATATCTTTTTTTGCAGCATCCTGGAGACCCCCAAAAGGATCATCTTCATTAGTAAAGAGAAGAATTCTCTTATCAGCAGTCTTAATAGACCTGAAAGAGTTTTGCTGTCAAAAACTAACAAAAACCAGGTGCAGTGACGTTGGAAAACAAACAAAGAACTAAAACATGCGCTGTTTAATCATAAGAAAAAATGCAACAGTAACCATACCCTTTACGAAGAAGAGCTTGGGCAACCCAGAGGGCATTGTAAAGGGAATTCTCACGAGACCCAGGAACAATACCATACTGACTCCCAATTTCTCTCATAAATGATTCTGCAAGGTAGCTTAAAAAAATGTATGTTAGTTCCCCCACAAAATTGTAAAGTTAACATAAAATATCGTGTTTAGTAAATCTAATGAAAATGTGATTAAGCCTTTACAATCAGTTAAGGGTATTGTAGAAACAATCTAAGTCAAAGAAGGCATGCACAAGCTTAGAATCAAATTTTCATCATTAATCACCAATAATGCAATTAATCCCGAATATAAACTACCTTCTATACAGTCAAATTCTTTTATAAGCCTAGCTGTTGGCCTGTCTAGTTGCTCCCTCTCAGCAACATTAAAAACAAAAACACCATTTAAATCCTGCAAGTTCTTCTTTTCCCTCTGCAGAAAGAACAAAAAATAGTAAGAGAACATATCACAGGCACTTAAATTAGCATACATTCTGAGCATATAGCAAAAACCTGTTTCAGACTGGGAAATGCCTCCACTAGAAACACAGACATCTTTTTGTACATACTACTTAAGTCATGCATCTTCCCACCACATTGAATTAGTTAAACTACAAACTAAGGGTCAAGTAAACCACGGCATCCACTTTACTTACTCTTCTGCTTTAACCTTTGGTTTAATTGGCAAAAGCATAATGTGATAAAGTCAAATCCTTGGTCGATTGCCGCATCTCAAAATTGTGCATTTTTTTATTTACTCTATGCTCTAAGTGGAAAGCCTCAGCTCTGCCTTTTTATGCACAGCAAGACTAGAGGTTCTAACTACAGTAAATGGCTATAATTGTATCTTACAGTGTTAAAGAAGCAAATTGCAACTTCATCGTAGGATCTACTAATGATCTGAGTCTTGAGTGATTCTGCAATACAGCTGATAGTGGAATGGAAATGCGTTTCGTCCTTTTGATCCACCTGCCAATATTTAGAAAAACAAGAAAAAAACCAATAACTGCTAGTCAGATTACATTTCAAGCGTAAAATAAGGCAATAATAGGTTAGGCAAAAGACATATCCATCGAGGAATAGCTTAATTACCATATCAATCAATGAAAAAGAAAGAAAATCCAACTGATTTACTGATATTCAAATCCCAGACTATAAGCATGATAGAAAGGAGAAAAAATCTAAAAAATGAAAAGCAGATGGGTGTTTTCTATTTGTTTCGGTTACAAAATAAAACTTACACCAGGACAAGTCGTGTTAAACATTTTCGGAGAAGCGTCGACCAAGTAAACAATATACTCTTTGGAACCCTCACTTTGCTGCAAATATTGGACAAAAACAACGCAATTACATCTCTCATTTCTTACCCATGAAGAATAATATAGAAGAAACAAAAGGAGAAGAGAGTGAAGGAACCTGGAAGAATTCGTTATCTGGGTCATCTTCTTCGTCCTTGAAAACATCTTCTGGGTCCAAATCCATTGTCAAAGATGAATTTTTTTCAAAGGATTTTGCGGGGGGTTTTGAATGGTTGAAACTTAAATCTCCCAGTTCCTATGCATTTAAATACATTTCGAAATTTGGAGGTGTCTCGGACAAGCTAAAGGAATGTATTGACTATTGGGTCACAAAATAAACATATGAATGGGGAAGGAGGTCACAGTGTTCATGGGCCTTGGCCTGTTTCGTTTTCAGACTTTGTTTGTGTATAATAGGAAATCATGCTATTTCATATATTGAAAAACATTTTGTTAATTTGGGATTTTATATACTTTCATTTCGCATGAAAAGTCCGAACAAGACCAAGAACAATAGAGAAGGGGATTCCATCGAACAGACTACGAGATACTCAAGAACAAAGAAAGAAGGGAAAGTAAAAATAAAGAAAAGAAAGAGAAAAAAAAAAAAGAGAGAAACAAAGAGAAATCGAGGAAGAAAGGAAGGTCAGTTATAAAAAATATATATATTAACTGTCGTTAAGTAAAATTTAGGATTTAAATTTAAGATATTTAGAGAAACTCTAAGGTTCTTAATTGGGGAACCATTAGTAAATCTGTGGATAAAAAAATGGGGAAGACCTAATGATAATGACCGGATATGTTCCCAACATGACCCGTCTCTTGATTTAATATGTTTTCATAAGGACCCATCTCATTTGTCATCCAAGACTTTATTGCATAACCTCATGTTCCCAAACCCAAGAAACGGGTAAGAGAAATAATATTTACGGGAAAATGGGGAGCCATTTGGAGAATGGGCAAAAAGTCATGAAAATGAAGTCACTGGATGTATTTATTCGTCGAGGAAAAATGATAACTTTGGTGTACAATTGCTTTGAAATTTATTGAAAATACTAGAATTCTGTTAGTAAAAAAAAAAATCCGAGTAAAAAGTAAAATTACGTTTGTATCCTTCATTTTTCTTATTTTAATGCAAGTATTCATATTTTTTTGGTGGTGAGAGACACCGATAGGACGAATTGAAAACTTTTTGAAAAGAAAATTACGGTAAAGCATGGGTTATATTCCAGTGTTATATAAAGAATGTGTAATCCATCTAGCTATCTCACTTGTGCCTTTGTTGGTAGCTTCACAAACTCCATTTCCAGTGTCTCCACGCCCAAAATCAAATGGCCAACACTTTCCTCAACTTTGCTCTTCTCTTCATCTTCCATTTTTCCATGGTTACTTTCTCCATGGAATTAACCACCATACTTACAGACCAATCGGCTCTTCTTGCACTAAAACACCATGTCACTCAGGACCCTGAAAATGTCTTGACAACTAATTGGTCAGTTTCTACCCCTGTTTGCAATTGGATTGGTGTCAGTTGCGGATCCAGGCATCGTAGAGTCACAGCTCTAGACCAAGTGGGTTGGGACTCGTAGGCACCCTTCCACCCCACTTGGGGAATTTATCATTCCTTTCTCTTCTTTCAATCAGAAATAATAGTTTTCATGACAGATTACCTGTCCAGTTATCCAAATTACGACGGCTGAAATATTTAAACTTGGCTAACAACAGCTTCAGCGGAGAAATCCCATCATGGTTGGGATCATTAACTGAATTGCAGAGGTTGTCACTATCCCATAACAACTTCAACAGCTCCATCCCATTGTCTTTAGGCTATTTGCCAAAGTTAGAGATCTTGAGCTTGATTCAAAATCAAATTTCAGGTTCAATACCCACCTCCATCTTCAATATATCTTCCTTGCAAGGTATTTATCTTCGCAGTAATAGGCTCTATGGTTCTATACCCTCCATCCCACGGGATTTGCTTTCGTTAGAAGTGATCGATTTCGCCTCTAATAATCTCACTGGTCATATTCCAAAGGATATGTTCGATCATCTTCCGAATTTGAAGGAACTTCACTGGAGTTATAACTTGCTTTCTGGTAGAATTCCAACCAGTTTGAGCAGGTGCAAGGAGTTACAAATTCTCTCTCTTTCGTTTAATCAATTGGAGGGAAGCCTACCTGTAGATATTGGGAACTTGAGTATGCTTCAAATCTTTTATTTTGGTGGGAACCACTTTGAAGGTAATGTACGCTAACCATTTTTGAAAGCTTTTTATGCGTTTACTTATACTTTTTTTCCCAAAATAATCTAATGAACACAAATCCTTTGTTCTTTTTGTGTCATTTTTTATATACTCCCACATTAAAAAAAATTAAATTCTAAGTAGAGTCGTTTCTGACATCTTGGTAGTCCTAGGGCGAACTTAAAAATTAGGCCTTAAATCAAAAATTTAAATTATAGTTGTGATCCTATTTTCAGTCGTGTTGTATTATCGTTATTGCGGATATAACGAATGTTATGCCGATCATAACGAGTATCCCATTTGTGATTTTTTTTAAAAACATATGTTATTATAGACATAGCAGTTGCATATACCGCAGTTTCAAATGGTGTCACTACCGCTATATAACGATCGTTGTTGCGATTGTAAAATATTATTTAAATCTCTGTCTTTAATAGCAAGTTTTGAAAAAAAAATAAGAGTATGCTAATAATAACAAGTATTGAAAATTTTTTGAGCACCGTTCCTCTTTAAATATATACATTATTCTGATATATATATATATTTAAAATCTTTGGCCCCATTCCTTCTCTTTATTGTTTTATTTTTAATTAAATTTTAATCTTTTATTACTTTCAAAGTTGTGGGGCTCACTCCTCATCTCTACTCATTCAAACTAGTTAATATGCTTTCTGTTCTATTATTTTTCAAAGATGGGCGGGCGGGCGTCTTTGTTGCCTTGGTTCGGACCAGCTCTAAACTTCAACTCTAAATTTTAAATTTTAAATTATAATTTTTAAAATTTAAAAAATATGTTATATTTTTAATTTTTTAAACTCTAATCTTAAACCGTAAATTATATACCTAATTTTTAGTGCAGAGATATAACAAGAGAGCCAAAAAGTACATAGAATTTTTATTCCACTCTGAGAATGCAAAGAAGGGATGCTATCGGGGAAAAGTTATATATAGTATATAATAATTAAGATCAATTTGAATTAACAAATTAGTTCTGTTGAGATCGGAAGAATAAACTTATTTATTATATAAATAAATAGTTCAAAAATTTCAAATAAGGATTGAAGAATAAACTAATAAAATAAAAAAATGAGACCTAATATGAATATATGATGAAATTTGAATAATTCTTGTTAATGGTGCTTTATTTAATTTATTTCAATAATTCTTGCTAGTTGGTGCAATTTGAATGTGATCTATAATTGCAGGTGAAATTCCAAAACAAATTGCGAATTTAACTCTTCTTAATGTGTTTGATTGCCCCGAAAATAATTTTACAGGTAAAATTCCAAAACAAATAGTCATTTTTGTTTCTATTAATTTATAGTCATTACAAATAGTATTTTCCTTTTATTCTGAAGTACTTTTATTTGAATTTTCCCACACAACTTTAAAGCCTTAATTTTCTTAAAAATCTCAATCAAGACTTTTTTTAATATATATATATATATGAACCCAAAAGTGGTCCAAGTAGAAAAACGGATAATATTCATCTTAGGAGACTCGGATCCAATCGCTCTGTCTACAAAGTATGTGCATTGTCAAATGGTTAAGAATATGTATGAAAATATACTATATTATAATTACCTTTAGACTATTCAAAAAATTCGTAAACTTATAAATGTTTACTCTTTATTAGCATTTCTTATCATAATTATTTTCTATATTTAAAAGAGCTATATAAAACGAGAAATTATCAAATGGACACGGCTCACCATGTCATTTATGATTCTAGTCAATAAGATCAATCCATCTCAAACTAACTTCTAAATAATTATTAACTTTTTATTTACATGTAGGAAAGAGGTAAAAATTCACCTTGGAAAAAATGAGATGGATGAAACTTATTGGCTTAGAACACGGATGACGTGATAAGCTGGGTCCATCTAACAATTTTCTTATAAAACAATTTTATTTTGGATTTATATTTGGTGCATTAGATTATACAAATTCATCAAATTTAAACTCTTTTATTCCCCACATTTGTCTGATATATTTGTTTGATAAAATTTATGTCAGGTTCAATACCGCGTGGAATTGGCAACCTAAAGAATCTAGGATTGTTGAATTTGGCAATTAATAATATTGCTGGTCCTATTCCTCCCGAAATATTTAATATTTCAACTCTATCGATCATTTCTTTAACTTCGAATCAACTATCTGGCCATCTTCCATCCAACATGGGCCTGTGGCTTCCAAACTTAATAAAATTATACCTTGGAGGAAATCACTTGGTTGGTCCATTCCCGATGTCTATTCTCAATGCCTCTCAGCTTACCATTCTTAGCATGCCAAGTAACTACATTTCAGGGTCCATTCCAGACACTCTTGGCAATCTCAGAAATTTAAAGGAGATCAACCTGGAGATTAATAATTTATCTTCCTCGAGAATGAGCTTTCTATCGTCTTTGACAAATTGTAGAGGCTTGGAAATATTGAGTTTCGGCTACAACCCGTTGATCAGTGGTAAACTTCCAGGTTCGATAGGGAATATCTCAGGTTCTCTTGAGGTGTTCTATGCTGCTGCGTGCAACGTCAAGGGTAGCATCCCAATTGAAATAGGCAACTTAAGTCGCTTGATAAGCATCGAGATAGGAGGCAATGAATTGACGGGAATGATCCCCGCTTCAATTGGAGCATTAGAAGAGCTGCAAGTTCTTTCTCTTCGGGAAAATAAGTTAGAAGGATCCATCCCATCCGAGTTATGTCATCTAAACAAGATAGCTTTCTTGCACTTGAGCAGTAACAAATTGTCTGGGCCAATAACTGCTTGCTTAGGTAACCTCATTTCTCTGAGGAACCTATTTCTAGACTCTAACAAATTTACTTCGTCAATACCTTCAACCTTCACTGGGCTTAACGACCTCCTCATCTTAAACTTGTCTTCAAATTCTCTAAGTGGTCCTCTTCCAATTGACATTGGAAAGTGGAAGGTTTTGGGTAGTATGGATTTGTCCAACAATCATTTCTCGGGTGATATCCCAACTGGAGTTGCAGATCTCAAAGAACTCACTCTGTTTTCTTTATCCAACAATAGACTCGCCGGTTCTATTCCTGAGTCATTGGGAGACATGGTGAGTTTGGAGTTCTTAGACTTGTCGAGAAATATTCTATCCGGAGAGATTCCAAAGTCTTTAGAGAAACTCCGCTATCTCAAATTTTTGAACATCTCTTTCAATAGACTCCATGGAGAAATTCCTGAAGGAGGATCATTTGGAAACTACTCGATTGAATCATTTAAGGGGAATGCAGCATTGTGTGGTGCACCTCAACTTCATCTTCCAAGATGCAAAACTCAATCTCTCAACAATTCCAAGGCAAAGGCTAAGCTCATAATATCTGTAGCACTACCAATTGCCTCAACAATTTTAGTGATGGCTCTAATTATCATTATCTTGCGAAGTAGGAAGAGGAGGGACAAATTAACAACTTCAGAAGACTTGTTACCTTTAGGAACATGGAGACGAATTTCGTACCATGAACTTCATCAAGCTACTGATGGATTCAGTGAAAGCAATTTGATTGGTTATGGGAGTTACGGTTCTGTGTATCAAGGGACTCTCTCAGATGGGATGATATGTGCAGTAAAAGTCTTCAAGCTAGAGTTAGAAGGAGCTTTTAAGAGCTTTGATGTTGAATGTGAAGTTCTCCGCAACACTCGTCACCGGAATTTAGGCAAAATCATTAGCAGTTGCTCTAATGATCTTGATTTCAAAGCATTAGTGCTTGAATTCATGCCTAATGGGAGTCTTGATAAATGGTTGTATTCCAACAACCATTCTTTTGATATCCTACAAAGGTTGAACATAATGATAGATGTTGCATCAGCGTTGGAATATCTCCATCATGGTAATGAAACACCGGTGGTTCATTGTGATTTGAAACCCAGCAACGTTCTATTAGATGAAGATATGGTTGCGCATTTGAGTGATTTTGGCATTGCAAAACTCTTATGCAATGATGATTCAATGATACAAACCATGACCATGGCAACAATTGGGTATATGGCACCAGGTGATACTTCTAATTAAACTCAAGTTTTGTTTTTCTTTATAATGCAACTGTAGCATGTGGATGAGGCATGGGGTCATACTAAAATGAGTTAAAACTTGAATTTCAGATTCACTAAGTGCTACTTTAACATGCATACATATAACATTTTAGAAATTTTATAGCATTTCTTTTTCATTGATATCATTGAATGTTGATGAAGCTGTTGTATATTTGTACACAGAATACGGAACAGAAGGAATTGTTTCGTCGAAAGGTGATGTGTATAGTTTTGGTATTCTAATGATGGAAACCATCACAAGAAAAAAGCCCACAGATGAAATGTTTGTAGGAGAAAGAAGCTTGATGAGTTGGGTGAAAGAGTCGATGTCATCTCCATTAAATCAAGTTGTAGACATCAATTTGTTGAGCGCTATTGGGAAAGAACATGCAGCAACTAACGATTGTGCCTTATCCATTTTACAAGTTAGCTTAGAATGTTCAGTAGAGTTACCGGATGAGAGGCTTGATATGAAAGAGATTGTTTCGAAGTTAAAGAAGATCAGAGCTAAATTTTTGGAAGATACTGAACGGGTTCGACAAAAGAATAATCATTAATTTGACTAAAACAAACATGGCTTTGTTTGGAAGCAATATCTATGATAAGTATCATCATGATATTTGAGCATTATTTGCATACATCTTGTTGTTGCTTGCTACTTTTTTAATGATCCTTTATAAAACACAATGTAATAGAAAGGTAATACATATATTTTTTTAATGAGTATTAGTTTGATTGATATAATTATTATTATAATATTTGGTAGGATGAGAAAATGATTTCAAGCATGCTTAAGCGTATATTCTTATCTGGTTTATGAGTGGAAATAAAAATAATAATACAAAAAATTATGTATATAAGTATGTTTCTTGAAAAACTTTTTAATTGCCAAAAATTTCTTTTATTTTATGTAATTAATTTAAAATAATCTTAGATAAATCATAAAAACAAGTATATGTGACTCCTAAAGAATATGTGACTCATACTCTTATCATCCAACCCACACAAAAATAAGTATTATTTTTAACACGAACGAAAATATTTTTAAAAATTAATTCTTTAGATCAATAATAATAAG